>BQNB010000277.1:0-47892 GCA_026074375.1 Tanacetum coccineum | reverse complement strand
ATTGACAATAACACATGGTTACTTGTTCCTCGCCCACCAAATGTCAACATTGTCCACTCTATGAATTTGTAGAAACACAAATATAATGCGGACGGGTCCTTAAATCAGTACAAAGCTTGATTAGTTGCAAATGGTCGTAGTCAACAACAAGGCCTCGACCGCGATGAGACATTTAGCCTTGTTGTCAAACCTTCTACCATACGGACTATTCTTAGCCTTGTAGTTTCTCGACAATGGCATATTCATCAGTTAGACGTGAAGAATGCATTTCTTCATGACCATCTTAAAGAGACAGTTTACATGCACCAGCCACCATGATTTAATGATTCAGCTCATTCTGATTATGTTTTCCTTTTGAAAAAGTCGCTTTATGGCCTTAAGCAGGTCCCCCCGAGCTTGGTTTCAACGATTTTCTAGCTATGTTATTCGAGCCGATTTCTATCATAGCAAAACTAACACATCCCTTTTCATCTTTTACAAGGGGCCAGACACAGCTTACTTACTACTATATGTGGATGATATCATTCTTACAGCTTCTTCTACTTCACTCCTGCAACGTATCATCTCTTTACTACATGCGGAATTTGCTATGACAGATCTTGGCCCACTCAACTATTTTCTCGGTATATTTGCCACGCGTACAACCTTAGGCATATTCTTGTCTCAGACGAAATATGCTACCGAGATTCTTGAGCAAGCACAGATGCTTAATTGCAATCCTTGCAGGACTCCAATTGACACCGAGAAGAAGCTTGGACCTGAAGGATCACCGGTCACTGATCCTACTTTATATCGCAGCCTTGCCGGATCACTTCAGTACCTCACCTTTACCCGACCTGATTTGTCATATGCAGTTCAACAGTTATGTCTTTACATGCATGATCCTCGAGAGCCACACCTTAATGCTATGAAACGTGTTCTTCGTTATCTTCGAGGAACCACTGATCTTGGATTACAGCTATTTCGGTCTACTACATCACAGCTTATTGCATACTCTGATGCTGACTGGGCAGGTTGTCCGGCTACGCGCCGATCTACTTCTGGATACTGTGTTTTTCTTGGTGACAACCTCCTGACGTGGTCCTCCAAACGTCAGGACACGTTGTCTCGTTCTAGTGCTGAGGCTGAATACCGCGGGGTTGCGAATGTTGTAGCTGAGACATCTTGGATTTGCAATCTCCTTCGTGAGCTTCATACCCCACTTTTCACAGCGACCTTGGTCTACTGTGATAATGTCAGTGTTGTATACATGTCTGCAAACCCTGTACAACATCAGCGCACCAAGCATATAGAGATTGACATTCATTTTGTTCGTGACAAAGTAGCAGCAGGTCATGTTCGAGTTCTTCATGTCCCTTCTCGATTTCAGTACGCAGATATCTTCACAAAAGGACTCTCATACCCGTTGTTTGCTGATTTCAGATCCAGTTTGAGCGTCCGCAAATCTCCCGCTCCAACTGCGGGGGCGTATTAAAGTAGATATTATATTGTATATTTTGTGTAGTCGGCCCATTGGCCCGAGCCCATAGTCTAAAAGGTTCATTTGTATCCTATATAGAAGTTGGCTATTATCAATTGTAATCAAACAATCAATTAAAGCAAATCAATATCCTTTAAACAACAGTTTCTAAGCAACACATGACTTATAAAGTAATGTTTTATGAGGTAATCTTTATAATGTGTATATGTTTTACGTTAGATCGTTATAATATACACTTATATACATACAAGACAAGTATTACCACGTACCAACTATGCATCTAAAAATCTAATATGGCTTATTCATGGTGACGGAGTCCTAGTGAATCTCGTTGGTTACGTGACACTTATAAATTTATGCTATTTTTGTAAAAAATCTCGAAATTTCAAAAATGTATTTCGTGAAAGTATGTATTGGCAAATATAAGTTGCGTATTATATATATACACATTTATCATTATACATAAAGTCAAAAACAGTAACGGGCTACTGTTCATCGATGAACAGTGATGAACAGTAGCCCGTTACTGTTCATCGACAAAAAATCGGTTCAAAACCGAACCGAACAGACAAAAACCGAACCGAACTGAAAACCGAGTTTGAGGAAAAACGCGAACCGAAACCGAACCGAAGTTTACCAAGAAAAACCGAAAACCGAACCGAGCCGACAAAAACCGAACCGAATAGATAGTTTAAGCGTATTTTTCTTTGTTTTGACCCGAACCGAACCGACAAAACCGAAACCGAAAATTACAAATATACAAAACCGAAAACCGAACCGAAAATGATCGGTTCGGTTTCGGTCGGTTCGGTTCGGCTTGGTTTGTCGGTTCAGTGTGGTTTTCGGTTAATTTTGCTCAGCCCCATATAAGTGTATTAGTGAAACATTGACTTCAAAACATTTTAAAAATAATTGAGGACCTCAAAAAGGTAAAGTGCTAATTAATCTCTTCAATATTACTACATTCGTTTTAAAATTATTGTTCATCTTTCGGTTTGTCTCAAAATAATTGTCTACTTCTAAAGATAATAGTTAAATTTGTTTAAGTTTGTCATATTACCTTTAGTTTAAATTGGTATTTACAAACATAAAAGAAAAACTAGTTAATTATCAAATGGTAAAATTGTTTTTTTTTTCTGTTTTCGTAAAACCCAAAACAGTAATTAATGCATTTTTTTCTTAAACTGTTTAACTCTTAGGGTATGTTTGATGACACGTAGCAGTAGCAGTAAGCAATAACAGTAGCATGAGCAGTAAGCAGGAGCAGTTAGTAGAAGCAGTAAGCAGTAGCTGTTTGATTAAAAAAAAATGTGGTAACGTAACTGTAAGCTGTAATTAAAAAGTGTAAAATTACGAAAAAAAGCATACAACCTAATTAAAAAAATTATAAATTTTATATTCGAGGGTATAAATGTAATTTTATAAGAAACTGTGTTGATCCCACGCCTTGATCGGTTCTTTAGAATATAAAGAGTTTGTTACCTTGGAAGATTCCAAAATAACAAAGATTGAGACTTTGTGAATATACCAAAGTGTATGCGGAAACTACACTTTGATACTCTAGAGAAATATATATGAATGAAACAGTAACAATCACTCACAAACAATAAACACTAAAATCACTGCTCCAATATTATAAAAATACGAGTACTCTCTAAGTACTGGGGTTACACAACCTTGAAGCAATAACAAATTCTCTCTAAGTATATATCTTAAAGTTCTAACTATCACTACTCTAGGGATCGTCCTTTTATAGAAATACAAGGAACCCTTTACAACATTCTTTTTGTCCTATCTTTAAAAATTAGGAACAGTTACACTTTAAAACTATAAATCCCGAAATGCTCATCCACGCATTCTTATCTTCAATTATCATCTGCTTTGGACCATTAGCGTTTTAACTTCTTCATTGACAGTATTAAGTTTCCTTGGCAGGTTCAAACTTTATGCTGCGACAGTAATAAATCCTTTAGTACTCGTTGCTAGTATTAAGTTTACAAGAAGAATTTATTCCTAACATCCTCCCCTAAACTTTGTGATTAGTCTTCTAATCTCAAGTTTGCTTCTGAATATTAAATCTTCTAGTCTTCTCATTCGCTGATGATTCTTTCAAACACTTTTGTAATTTGCACTTGAAGCTTCTTATGAATTTAAGAAGTTCAAAAGCCTGGGAACTTTCATGATCTACTTCCAACCTTTTACTCAACATCTTTGACAGCATCTCTTGGCTCAGGGGATACTTCTTTTCTGTCAACATATGGATTGCCAATCCAATTGTCATCATCAAACTTTGAATGCCCAAAATCACTTAATCTCCAGCTTAGACGATTGTTCTCTGTTGATCCCTCCAAATTTCATCATCTTTTCTAAGTCTCAAACCAAAAAGTATGAAGATCTCCCCAAAGCATAAGATCATAACATTTCTGGTGCTTGTAGAACTGTATCTTTCTTTAACTACAATGAATTAATTGTTCTACATCCTTCTGTCAAAGTCTTCAAGATTTTCAATCAATATCTTATAATTCTTTGAGCTTCCATCACCTCTGGAAGACTTGATAGTACATGTAAGTCTCTTGTCAACAACAATTGTCTTCCTAATCTACAATAGGGAACTTTGTTGATAAAAGATTCAAATGTCTTATAGGGAGCTTCTTATCTTGGTACTATATCCAGAATGGTCTTGAGTTCTTCTTTCTCAGCGCCCTACCCATACCCATTTTTCTACTTCCAGCTTTGTCTCTTCCTTGTTTTGTTTTTCTAGGGATAGACTTTCTTTCCTTCTTGGCTAGGCTGGTTCATTGACAGCAGCTTCTTTCCTTCATCTTGTGCACCAGCCTCTTCTTCCAAAATCTTAATCAGTGTAGTCCTTCTTTTTCAGGAGACTTTGTCCTTTCTTTTTTCAGCATCATAGGCACCAAACTTTTGGATTAAATCCCAATAGTTTTTCAAAAAATTGGCCTTATTTCTATTGTAGGACATACCCTTTGAAATCATTGATCTTGAAATTCCCCTGATTCTTCAAGTTATTTTATCATGTTCCTTCTAGTGGGCAATGGACCCTTGGTTCATTTGAAAGAATGATATCTAATAACAGAAGGATACATTCAGACAATTTCCTTTGCAGAGTTTAGCTTCATCCATAGCCTTTTTCCTTTTCCTCTTCTTCCCATTGTTTTGCCAATCTATGCATCTCTAGCTATTGTGCTCTTTGTCCTCATTCATCTGGCTCTTCAAACCTAAGTGCTTCAGCATAACTTAATCTTTCTTGCTCAAGCTCTCCTTCTTGGATTTCTTCTTGGTCTCTTCTTTCTGTCATATATACTATTACCCTTATCTTTTTCTTTTCTCTTGAAATTATCCTTGAGTAAGTAGCAGTTCCTCCAGCAGTACTAATGTGTACTTCAGCAGTACTAACTGGTGGAACTTCTTCACTAGCAGTATCTTTCTTCTTGCCAGCAGTACTAATCTCATCACTAACTTTACCACTGCCCTCTTGCTCATGGATGATTTCAGTTGGGGTTACCTCTTGTATGAAGAGTTCAGTTTCAGTGCTTGCTTTTTCATGAACTCCTTCATCATCTTGAAAACCTTCATTAGAAAACTTCCTCCCCTGTTTGGAAGAATCATCTCCACCAACTTCAGTATCTGAAAGAAACCAAAACCTGGAATGTCTTCTTGCTTCGTCCCAACCTTTATATGAAGATTCTTGCTTCTTGACCTATGAGTAAGCTTAGTGTAAGCAGAATGTATATTTTCTTTGGCTTTGACAAATCAGCCTCTTAGAACCCCAATCCTGTCAGAAAGTGTATGTTAATCAAAACCATGTAATTTTGTAGTTTCAAAAACTACCCCTCCTCACTTCCAGGTGGAATTGAACAGCGCATGAGAGGTGTGTCAGGGGGTGTATGGAGATGATATTCAGGTACCCAGGCTACCTTTGGTTGGTGAATGTTTGTTGTGAAGGTGAGGGTTAAGGGCGGTGATGGTTGAGTAGGAGATGGTTCAGGTGTAGATGAAGATGTAGGTATAGAAGGTGAGGGTGAGGATTCATCATCATCTATCATAGAGGAGAACAAAGGAACCTCCTATCCTGAAAATCCCTTAGTGAATCGCTTCATGTTACTAAACACCTTTCAGTGTGACGAGATGGAACAGAATAGAATTCTTGAGTGTTGTTGGAGCTTGTTCTTTGGATGTCTTAGGCAAAGTGAATAAACTTGGGGTACATCAAAAATTATGGGGACTAGTTGTTGTTAGAACACATATGGTCAAAAGATCACTAGGAGAAAATTAAACCATCCTATTTTGTAGCTAAACTAATGATAGGCCGCTGCAATATTGCTACTAAACTGCTCCCAAGCAGTCTTCTTGGGGCTTAAACAATGAAGTATGATATGTATAAGAAACCTCCATTGAGGTGAAAATGCACCTTTTTGAAAGGTTAACTTATCTGAGTTAGTAGCATATCCCATAAGCGCCAGTTGAGCAAATATCTCTGAAGATGGAAGAGAGATAAGGCCGTCTTTATCATCCAGTTTGAGATGTCGCCTTATAGAACCTTCAGTGATGGAAAGCGAATGACCATCAATCGTAGCATGAATCTTAACATTGCCATCTTCATTAGTCGCAATCTCAGCAGTCCTCCAAAATTGTTTAATAAAAGATACGCACACCTCGGGCTTCTTAGTAAGTGCATAGCAAATATGACTTTGATTAATGAAGTCAATGATCTGATGAAACCCTGCACTGCCTGTAGATTTTTCCAAATACGCAACCATATTGTGTTTGTCACAAAATTCTAAGTTTGCCATGGATGTAAGTGTGAGGAAATAAGTGGGATTAGATCGTGTAAGGAAGTATTAGGTCTGGAGAAAGTTAATTGCAATTTGATAGAGAAAACAGAGGGATATAATTTGACCAATATTAAGAAGATTGAAAATAATCGTGAAAGATCTTACTAATTTATAGGAGGTTCACGAAAGTCCAATTGGTCAAAGGCCTATACCCTATGTATTTGGCGGAAATATCTCAACGGCTCTATCAATTAATGGAAAATTTTGTTAGGCCCAAACAGTACTAACGGTCATCCAGCAGTATTAACTTTGGCCTGGCAGTATTAAAATTTGCCCAGCAGTATTAACTTCTCCACCCAACAGCAGTACAAAGTCCAAAGATTTGAAGGACTAAAAGAAACACTTCACACAATCTCTCTTTTCTGTTTTTAGGCTCACAATTCATCTCTCAATTCTTTTGGCTCACTTTGCACTCTTTCTATTTTTCACACAGCTCTCTTTCTGTTTTTGAGCTCACCAATTCTCTCTTTTGTTTTAGCTCACAAATTCACACTAAGTATAGTTTTTGGCAAACTACCAGCCATAAACGGATTTTAGGAGTCTTTACCAATAGCCGTTTGCTTTGGACTAGCCATTGCTTCATTAGAAAAATATGGTGCAATGATAACCATATAGTTTTTAGTAAACTACCAACTATGAACGGATTTGAGAAGTCTTTACCAGTAGCCGTTTGCTCTGGACTAGCCAATGCTTCATTGTAATAACATGGTGCATTGAGGACCATATAGTTTTGAGTAAACTATCAACTATCAACGGATTTGAAAAGTCTTTACCAGGAGCCGTTTGCTCTGGACTAGTCAATTCTTGATGTTTATTAGACATGGTGAATTGATGACCATTTGTGGTGTGGTGTAACAACCAACACTTTAAGAACAACCAGCATGGTTCCTCCCCTCAAATGATACACTATGGAGTGACCTATATGACACCTCATTGTTTATCCTGAAAAAGTTAGCTTAACACCAAGAAAAACATAATCCAAACATGTTTCATGTTTAACAGTATTAAGTGTTATTCACAAGATTAACAAAGATACACAGACATAACTAGCAGTACCAACTATAAGCAACAGTTTTAATAAACAGTGTTAAATATAATTAGCAGTACTAATTAACAAACTTTACAAAACAAACAAGAGATTTGGGCCTTAGGGATTGAGCATTCCAATACTTGAAACCAAGTACTAAAATCTACCAGCATCAAAACCTTTTGTAAGAAGATCTGCTACATTAAGTTGAGTATCAATTTTAGCCATTTGAATCAACTTTTTAGTATTACAATCTCTTATAAAGTGATGCCTAATCTCTATATGTTTTGTTTTAGAGTGTTGAACAGGATTTTCTATGATACAAATAGTACTGGTATTGTCAATGTAAATAACAGTGTTCATAAAATTGTACCCATAATCAAGCAATTGGTTTTGGATCCAGAGAACTTGTCCACAGCAACTTGCAGCAGCCACATATTCAGCTTCAGTTGTAGAAGTGGCAACCACAGTTTGTTTCTTGCATTGCCAAGAAATCAACCTATTTCCCAAAAATTGACAACCTCCAGTGGTTGACTTCCTATCAAGTGTAGCTCCAGCATAGTCACTATCAGTATAAGCAACTAACTCCAATGGAGAATCCTTAGAATACCAAAGACCTAGAGATGGTTTGCCTTTGAGGTATCTAAAGATTCTTTTGACAGCTAAGAGATGGGAAGTTTTTGGGGAAACTTGAAACCTTGCACATGCACAAACTGCAAACATGATATCTGGTCTAGATGCTGTAAGATACATCAAAGATCCAATCATAGATCTATAAAGATGTTCATCAACATCATCAGCATCTGCATCTTTAACCAAGGGCTTTTCCAAATCTGTGGGAGTGGAGGCAGACTTCACATCTGTGTAGTTGAACTTCTTCAGGATTTCATGGACATATTTATCTTGACTAATAAATATGCCTTTCTTTCTTTGTTGGACCTGCAATCCCAAAAAGAAGGTGAGTTCTCCCATAGAACTCATCTGAAACTTATCCTTCATAAGCTTCTCAAATTCTTCACACAGCTCCTTCTTGGTAGATCCAAAAATGATGTCATCTACATAGATTTGAACAAGCAAAATATGCCCTTGTTGACTTTTGATGAAAAGAGTTTGATCAATCTGTCCTCTTTGAAATCCATTGCTCAAAAGATAAGTGGCCAATGTGTCATACCAAGCTCTGGGTGCTTGATGAAGTCCATATAGTGCTTTCACAACTTTGTAAACTTTATCAGGATGGTCAGGGTCTTCAAACCCTGGAGGTTGACATACATACACCTCCTCTTCAATTTGACCATATAAGAAAGCACTTTTGACATCCATTTGGTAGACAGTAAAACCCATATAAGAAGCATAAGCCAGAAATATTCTTATAGCCTCTATCCTAGCCACTGGAGCAAATACTTCATCATAATCAATGCCCTCTTCTTGAGTATGTCCTTGGGCAACAAGTCTTTCTTTGTTCCTGATGACTATTTTCCCCCCCTCAAATGATACACTATGGAGTGACCAATATGACACCTCATTGTTTATCCTGAAAAAGTTAGCTTAACACCAAGAAAAACATAATCCAAACATGTTTCATGTTTTAACAGTTGCCTCTACCCAAGCAGGATCACTAAGAGCTTTAGACACTCTCTTTGGTTCTTCTTGAGATAAGAAACAGGCAAAAAGGCATGTATGTAAGTCCTGGTGAGTCTTTCCTTCATATATGGCACCAAGAAATCCTAGTTCAGAATAAGAAGTTGTCATCCTTCTTGTTTGAACAGAAGACTCCACATCACCAATCACATGATCAATTGGATGATCTTTGTGAATTCTTGTATGAGGAGTGGAAGAAACTTCATAAGATGGTGAAATATTCCCCAATTCAATTTCTTGATCCTCCACTTGTGTGTCTTCAGTTGTAGGAATTGGTCCCATCAAGCCTTCAGGAGTAGCAGTATTAACTTCAGGAGCAGCAGTACTAACTTCTCTACTACCAGTATTAACTTGTGGACTGGCAGTATTAACTTGTTGATCATCAATACCATTATCCTGAAAACTGCAATCATCATGAGTCCCATCTTGATCTTGTATTTGTGCATCATCAACAGATTTGATTGAAGCATCATCAAAGTATGAAGCATCCTTCCAAATTGGCATGAAAATACAATCTTGATCTTGTTGAGAGGATATGCTGGACTCAGAACCTCCTTGTATACCTGCAGAAACATTAGAAAAAGTCCCTGCAACCACTGGCACATAATTCATAGATTGGGTTAGAGAATCAAGATCAAACAGCCACTTGGGACCATTTCCTTCTAACATAGGTTTATTCTCTAGAAACCCAACATGCAAGTTTTCCTGTACTTTCCTGGTTCTAATGTTGTATACCCTAAAAGCTTTGCTACTTAAAGAATACCCAACAAAGAAACCTTCATCACTTTTTCCATCAAACTTGCCCAACTTATCTAAGGTATTAAGAATTGTAACATGACATCCAAATGGCTTCATGAAGCCTATAGCTGGTTTAATACCCTTAAAGAGTTCATAGGGAGTCTTATTATGAGGCTTGACTACTAAGACCCTATTTTGTACATAGCAAGCAGTAGAAACTGCTTCTGCCCAAAATGTTGTAGGTAACTTAGAATCTGCTAACATTGTTCTAGCAGCCTCAATAAGAGTCCTATTCTTTCTTTCAGCTACACCATTTTGTTGAGGTGTCCTTGCTACACTGTATTCTCTTTTGATACCTTTTTCTCTACAGAACTCATCCATCACATGGTTTTTAAATTCTGTCCCATTATCACTTCTGATTATCTTAACTTTCTTATCCACTAGGTTTTCTATCTCTTTGATAAAGTTTTTAAGGATCTCACTAGTTTCATCCTTAGTTCTTAAAAAGAAAACCCATGAAAATCTACTATAATCATCAGTTACTACCAAGCAGTATTTTTTATGCATTAAACTACTAACAAAAGTTGGACCAAACAGATCCATATGCAGCATAAATAATGGCTTAGTAGTGGGACTAAAGGCCTTGGAATGGCTTTAGTTTATGGGAATTAAAGGCCTTGGTCTTACAATAGGCATCTGTGTTGCTTGCCTTTAAACATGCAACACAAGTTTGGTCATTCTCAAATTCTTTTTAAATGTCAAATCTCTTACAAGAAATTCTTTGACAAGTTTATTAATATTCTAAAAATTGACATGACCAAGCTCCTAAGCCATGAGGCATTGATTTCCTCAATGTCAGCCTTTGCAACTAGACAAGTTAAACATCTTAGAACTATGTTTTTGGCATATCAAAAACTGTACATTGTTATCCTGTCTAGGAATTTATAAGAAGACTCTGATTTTCATATCAACTTAAAATTAGGAATAGACAAGACATTCAGAGTCAGTAAAAAGAACAAAGTTCTTATTTGTCAACACATTTGTGAGACACAAAAAAGGTGACCTTTAACTCTTTGACAAAGTATACATCATCAAAATCAAGTTTATTAGTTTTAATAGTTCCATTTTGGCCAGTAATCTGTCTCACGTTGCTCCTCCACCAAAAGTTACATAACCTCCATACAAAGTCTTTAAAATCTGAAAGATGGGCTATGTAATCCATACATGTTCCTTGAGCAACCACTATCAACAAATCCTTAAATCATTTACTGTGAATTGCTTCTGCACAACAAAACTTATGAATTAGTTATCTTGGGGACCTCAAGCCATTACTTGACATGGTTTCTGCCAGTCGTGCATCAATTAATTATATTTGTTAAAAACTAGTGATGCACCATTGGGTTTGATAGGTCTCCAAACCCAACATGCTGAGGGCTTAACAGCATTAAATCCCCTTGCCCTGACAGTATTAACATTTTGCCTACCAGTATTAACATTTTGATTATAAGATCTTTTTGTTAATGCTGTTCTCTTGTAAAAGGGCCTTTGAACAGTTGATTGTGCTTGATTTTGAAAATATGTCCTTGGTCTAACACAATGAACTGTTGATTTGGGGTGAGCAGTATAAGAAGGCCTAAACAATATAAAAGACTAGCATACTAAAAGGTCAACAGATGTGTTAACAGACCTAACAGTATTAACAGGCCTTGCATTATTAACAGTTTTTAGGCCAGTCTTCATTAAGACTGCTCTTGGAACCATATGTTTGGGACAACTGTATTGAATGTGATCAAAACTTCCACAGTTAAAACATGCCTTATTATTAAACACAAAGTTACATCCTAACTGATTGGATTTTTGACCATTCCAATTCCTTTGGTTCCCCCTAGGTCCCTGTGACCTGTACATCTCTGCATACCTAACTGACCTTCTAATTGGTTTTTCAGGTTTAACTGACTCTTTCTTAGTAGCAGTAGGTATAGCAGTTTTCTTTTCTACCTTAGGGATAGGCTCAACTTCTTCCTCATCATCTGACACCCAATCTTCAATAATTGGAGCATCAGTATTCTCTCTAGCTTTTTTAGGTTCTTCTTCCCTAACATGATTAGCAGGATAGAAAAACTTTTCTTTCCAATCTTTGTCTACCTTAAGTGGAGACTTAACAGAGCTAGTTTCAGTAACAGTCTTGTGTTGTTGTTTTAAAGAGTCATCAGTATTCTCCTTAGAATTATCTGACTCTTTATCACAACCAGTGGTAGCCCTAGGACCATACTCATTAACCTCAGGTTGTTTGAATTCTTCAAGACCTGAATAAGATAAGTCTAAAGGTGTTGTCTATTAAGAATCAAGGGATGAGGTGAGGGGACAGCATTATAACCAAAACCTTTTTGCTCTTGTCAGTTACCTGACTTCTAACAAATCATCTAATCTTTGATGATTTTTCAACTGTTGCAATCTTAAAATTCACAACCCCTCCTTTTCTTCCCTTAACCTTTTCAATTCAGCCTTAAGTAATCCCATTAGATTATCTTTGTGACCTACACTTCATTTAAGCAAACAATTTTCCTCAGAAAAAACGGCCTTCAGGATTCTTTATATTTACTACTTGTGCATCAAAAATTTGAAATCCCCTTTTATATGTAGCTACTTTAAAACCAGTATCATCTAATTTAACAAGCAAATCATCATACTGTTTCTTTAGAGCTTCATAATTATTTAGACATGATTTAGAACAAGATTTATCAATTGATACCTCAGAATCTGTGAATGCCATGAGAGCCATGTTTGCTTGAATTTCATCTTTTGCCATGTCACTCTAATCAAATTCAGCACCATCTATAGCATACATTGCCTTTTCAAAAGCATCTTCAATCTTCACTGCCTTTGATGAGCTACCTTGATTCCAATTTCTGTTGTCTTTACTCCTTAGGTGCTCTACATTCCTCTGGCAAATTTGTCCCATATATGCAGTTGAAACATACACCTTTGATTTATCATATCCAGCAGTATTACTTCCATCAATGATGATCTTCCTACCAGTTCTCTAATAGAACTTTCTTGCCCTCATGCTAAGTAGTGCCATATTCCACTTTAGATCCATCTCTTCCAAATCATCATCATGAAGTTGCTCAAGATCTTCATGAACAAGTTGAGACCCTTGTGGTTGAGTGGACAGAAAGGCATAAACTGTGGCATCCACTAAAACTAAGCAGAACTATTTTTCAGTACTATCAGTAATAACCTTTATTTGGTAGGAGCCAGTACTAACTCCAGATGTTACATATTAATAGTATTGTACTGGCTAGGACTGGAAGTGGTTTAGAAATGCCAAGATTCTTATCACATCATTGTTAGCATCAGCATTCTCTTAACGCTTCAGTGCACCAAATTTAAAATTGTTGACAAGATCATCCAACCGCAAAGTATCAAATACGGGTTTTGTACATCCAGAATACCACATGTGTATCCCATTTCAGAAGAGGTAAGCTCCTCAAAAACTTAACATTTAGATCCTTCTAGTATGAGTGACCTACACCCAAATTGCCAATCAACTACTAACAAGCTTTGAAGCCTGATAAAGAAAAGAATCCAGTGATTTCTTGAATCTTGAGCATTAAGTTTTCATAACTGTTGCTTTCATATGGCCTTCCTGTGCTTCTTTGTTGCATCATTCCCTCCAAAGCGAGCTTTAATGGCAACAAACATTGATTGAGCATCAACAATACTGATTGAAAGGTAAGTGCTGTTTCATTGGGCAGTGCCATTAGCAGTAGACTTCGAGCCTTTACATCATTCTTTTTGCAAATCTTTTCTTCAGCAGTAGAGGGCACAGTCATCTTCAATGCTGTTGATGGACCAGATTCTGGTGTTGTAACAGGAATAGGTACCCAAGAATTTCATTTCTATTACCTCCCAAATGCATAAATCTTGGAAGCTGAAAGTACTGTTTGTCCGTATCACCCACATCTCATACTCCTCGATTGACATGGAAGCTTTTCCAACAGCATTATTCTGAGTAATATTTCTAACTCTCCATTACCTCGTAGAATAAGTTTCCTCAAAGAACAAGCACTATACCACAAGTATGATCCCACCGCCTAGATCGATTCTTTATACGTATAAAGTGTTGTAATACCTTGGAAGAATCCAAAAATAACAAAGATTGATACTTTGTTTGTAACCAAAGTGTATGCTGGAAAATCTACACTTTGCTACTCTATAGGTTGTTTATTAATGAAACAGTGATAACCAAACAAACAATGAACAATGAACCAAACTGCTTCAATATTATTAGAATAATACGAGTACTCTTGTAGTACTAGGGTTACAAACCTTGAAGCTATTACAATCTTTCTCTAATGCGTCTATGAAAAGTATCTAAAAGTGTATTTCTATACTAAACTTAGGATCTCATTTTATAGAACACAAAGAGTCCTTTACAAAGATAACAACCTATCTTTTAGGATCAGTTACAATTCAAATATAACCATCCCATAATAATCTCCATGCATCCTTATCTCAAGTCAGACAGCTTTGACCATCCGCAGTATTAACTCTTTCTTTCTTAGCGATATAACTAACACTGGCAGTACTAAGTTTGTACTGGCAGTAACTCCTTTAGTATTATTAGTTATACCTTGGCAGTATTAACTCTTGTGAAGATTTATTCCTAACATAACAAGCGCTTGTTTTTGTTCGAGTCACGAGCCTGACTCTACCCTTATTTAATAGATAAAGGGGAGGGTTCCCCTACACTTGAGTTCAAGTGCGGGTGATAGTAACGGTACACACCATTGTTGTGAGAAGGGGTCACATGCTGAAAAATTGGTTGATGAATTATATACTCCGAATGGTGTGTTTCTTTAATCCTAACATTCTCTACTTCTTTTGGCCTAACGGGCGAACTAAGTTTTCTTCCTATAAAAGAAACTTCTTTAAATCCTAATTCCTAATCATCGTCTATCGTCTCCAATTTTAAAAGATCAACACCTAGGGGTCCACTTTGTCCTAATAAACCTGGTTTTAATCCATAATGTTTCTTAGGGTCATCAATGCATGGGTGATAATAGCAATACGTATCCTTAGGGTGGAAAGACTCCGCATGAGGTGAAGGTGGTGTATGAATGGTTAACTTATCTACTTCCTTCATACTAAAACTATTCGGACTATGTGGTTCGATGGGTGGTTTGAGGACCTTTTCTTCTCCTAGATCTACTTCTAAGGATGAGAAACTAGGAAAGGGTTGTGGTTGAGGCTCCAGTTCATCAAAATAGGAATTTCCCTAGAACTAAGAGGAATGTTATGATTACATGTATTTAAGCCTAAATCCTCTAGTTGTGTTTCGTCTAAAGGTTTTATCTCTATCGGGGTTCCTAAGTCTCTTCTACTTCGTTCAGGTAAGTTACGGGCGGTATTCCTCAAATGATGGGAGCACTTGTGGGGCACTTTGTGGGTCCGGATTTTCCACCTTATCCCATGCTATACCTCTATGCATCTCAACCAAAAAACCTTCTCATTTCCAAACAATCTTTTTGCTTGAGCCTTCAAATTTGCTACTTCTTGTTTAGAAATAATGTTTGGTGGGTTGTCCTATTCTTTTTGGCCTTGGGTGAAATTTTCTATGGCTTCCTATGCTTCTTTACCACTTAATTCCCTAAGGTTCCCATCTGCTGCAAAGTCAAGGTTCATTCGGGTATAGTTGTCAACATGATCATAAAAGAATTGAATAAGGGACAATAAATCGAGCCGATGATGAGTGACTATTTGGATTAAATTTTTGAAACAAGTCCACCATCATATATAGATTCATCTTGAATGTTGTTGGAACACCAAGGGTTGTAACTTTGAATGGGAGGTTTGGATCGTGGTGGGGTTTGAAAAGGGTGTGGGTATGTGGTCTTTTCATACATCTTGAAGGTGAACGAAAGAGATATAAACAAAGGCCACAAAGAAAAGATTGACTATGAGAAAATAAAAAAACTAAAAATAAAAATCTCACTTGATAGGAATCAAGTGAGTAGAACTAAGTTAAACAATGATCGAAACCTACTATTTCCCCACGCAGCGACACCAAAAACTTGATGCGGTCGTCGTAGGACTTCTACACGAAGTTTTACAACTCCCTAGGCAGAGTACCTAACCATTGTAGTAGTAGTATAGGCAAGACTCGGGGGTTGTTATCGTTCTCTAGGGTAATAGGTGTGGGAGAGTTTGATCCACGGTCTGAACAAGAATTCTAGGGGTATGAGAGAGAGATTATTTTGTGGTTATTATATTTTATATAAAGCAGGTAATTCTATTGTTTGAGAGGTTGGTTGTTATTAACTAATAACTAAACTAATTAAGTAATAAACTACTTGTGATCACTTTATGATAATTAAGAAATTTATTACTTATTAATTCATGCACTACTTATCAGATAGCATCTCTCTAAACATGTTGACTTGTCCACACTTGTGTTATATTGTAAGTAATTCCTAGGTCATGAGCGATACACTAAATCGTCGTCAATTTTAATATTCCCGTAAGCAATGCCACCAAGTAATGTAGAATGAAGACTATTACAAGGCCCCGTAAGAGTATATTCAATGCGTGATGTAAATAATCTTGAATAGGGAATCAATTGATTCAAATTAAAATAATTCCCTTTAGTAAATATAAATATATATAAATAAAAATATAAATATTAAAATAATCAGAATTCCTCAAAATATCAATGATAAGTATCCGTGGAGGATATTTAAAAGATAATTACTTTTGACCAAAGCAAAATCCCAAAAAACCTTCCCGGGTCGTATCCCGACGATGTGCGAATTTGAAAATCGAAGTTACGTTTGATGATTTAGTTCCTTGAAAATCAAAGAATTTTGATTTAAGTATTTTTCTAATTATACGGGAAAACAAGTAAAGGCACACTAAAAAATGAAAGTAATTAAAGCTAAACACTAAAACAATAACGGGAATTCAAAACCTGTTCTTTAAAAACTAAATTCTACAAATTTAAAACCCTATCAACCAACGCAAGATATTATTGTATAATCCTAAATGATAAATGAAATTTTTAAAAAAAAAGAATCAATATTTTTTTTGACTTTTATTTTATTTATTATGAATTAAAAACAGTTTTACTCTAATTAAAAGATTAAAAATAGTAAACTAATATAGAAAATTCTGAAAAAAATACGAAATGTACTTTGGAATGAGTAGAATCTAAGAAAAAGGAAAGCTGAAAAATTGGCTAAACAAATAAGCTGGAAATAAGCAAAAAGCTGATAAGCTTAACACTAAAAACACTATATTAATTAAATTGTGTAAGTTAAAACTGAAAAAGTCCCAAGGGCCTAGTGGGTGAGTTGTGTGGAGTGTTAAATGCTTGGTATGATTAAGGAGAGGTCACAGGTTCGACCCCTGTGGCCTCTCTTTTTGAAAAAAAAACTTTTTTTTATTTTTCTTTTTTAAAAACTTATAAAATAAGCTGAAATAACAAACTTTAAAAAAGAAACTTTTTACAAAACTTGAAAATAAGCTAGATTAAGCAGCTTAAAGGTTGACAGTTTGCTTATATAAGTCTAAGTGATTTTTAACTAAACTACTTGGGCTTTTTAGGACAATTTAAGCTTAAGGAAAGCAAATAAGCCAAAGGTAGGCCTACACCTAGACTTAATAAGCACCTAGGAATGAAAATAAGCAAACAAGACAAGCTGGTAAGCATTTAAAAAGCAAATAAGTCAATGGGCATTTTAAAAGACAACAGGCTACACCACTACTTTTAAGCTAGCATTTAGAACAAATAAGCAAAAGATAAAAGCTAAAAGATAAAAACAAATTAAGATTGAGTCTCAAATAACACAAATTAGCTGGAATTAAGGAATTTGAAGAAGAATTAAGCTAGAAAAAGAAATTGAAATGGACAGACTCTACTATATTTTTGGAAAAAAAATTCAAGAGTTTTTGACAAATGCTGCCTATGATTAGGACTTGAAACTTGTTTTAATGACTTAAAATGATTAGACTGGACTCAAAAAGCACACATAAACTAAAATAAGCAAGTCTTAAAAAGCTAAAATCTTGAAATAAGCACTATTCTAACAGGCATCATACTACTTTCTTATTAAACTAAAGGGCTTATTTGCAGCTAATTTTTGAGACTCAAAAAGCAAAATGAAAGATTAAAATGCTAAAACAGATGGAGTATAAACTCCAAGAAGCTAAGAAAAGCTGATTTAAACAAAATGCAACTAGTTTTTAAACCACAAATGAATGCATAATAAATACTTAAACACTTGACTAATATGGCTGTTTTAAATGCTAAAATGAATATATGAACTAATTCAAGGCCAAAGGCTTAAGACAGATGCACATTGTCACTAATTAAATTCATTTTAAGCACAAAAACAACACCACACATAAAATTTTAAGAAAAATCAAAATGACAGAAGCTAGAATACTCTAAAAACTAGCAGACTTAACTAATTTGATTAAGCATGCTACAAAACTTAACAAAACTAATCTTAAGCTTATGAAAACTAAACCTAAGTCCTTATTAAAGCATATGAGATAAGACTTAAGTACTTAAAATAGGTTTGGTACTATTTTATCATACTAGAAATGCTTATCCCAAACACCCCTTTAAAAAAATGAAAACACATTTCAAGCTTTTAATAAACTTTAATAATGCAAAATAATTGAAGACAGATTAAACTCTAAGTGCTTTAAGACTAAATAAGCAAAATTAACTAGAAATAAGCTAATAGTTTTAACTGTTTGTTCAAACAGTCTTAACTTAATTAAAACTGTTTGTACCAAACACCCCTTTAACACTTAGAAATGCAATTTAAGCTTAAAACAAATCTTTAAAATTCTAAATAAGCAAAAACAGATGTAGTACTATGCATATGAAAGACAAATAAGAATAAGAAATAAGCTAATCTTGATAAGCTAGTTTAACCCAAAAAAGGGACAGATTTGCATACTATGTAACCTAGACTTACTAGGCTATTACTAAGACTTTGATAAGCACATTAAAGACAAAATAAGCAAAGGAAATAAGCAAATAAGCAATAAGCAAGAAAATAAGCTAAAAGGAAATAAATAAAATAAATTAGCTAAATGGAAGAAAGTGGAAGTGTACCTTTCTCTTTGTTTAGACAAAGAGTCAAATAGCTCTTAAGAGCTTATGTCTACAAGCTTAGCTTATTTACATAAGCTGTAAATACCCATAAGCCCATCCCTTTTTAGTTTATCATCCAAGTTAGCTATTTGAGGTGATTTTTGAGTAAAAGAGCTTTAAAACAGGAAATTAAGTTTAAACTTTTTGAGAAAGCTTAAAAAGGTTTTGCAGGTGTAAACTGGAAATTAAACTATTCTACTCCTAGATTACATTAAACTTACAAACTGAAAATAAGCCCTATTTATATAAAAATTGCAATGCACATGTGTGCTTCTTGTGTTTCTTGTGAGAGAGACTTCAAAGTCATCATCTTAACCCTTCATTTGTCTTGTTCACTAAGTCTATCAATCTCAGCCCTTGATTTTGCCTTCTAAACATCAACCAATGAGAATTCCTTAGATCGCCAAGGTGGAATTTAGTTGTTTGTGGTGTGGGGTAAGATGGGTTTTAGGGTGTCACACTGTTTTATCGGTTTGCAGGGGAAGGTAGGGAAAGTGATGGATGAATAGTGCTTTTGGGCAGGAAAGGGGTTTTATATGTTTTGGGGATAACAGGTTTTAGGGTAACGGGGTTAGGTTGAGAGACTAAGGGTGTAAGAGTTTAAGGACTAGCAAGGTTAGTCCATAAGGACTAACGATGCAAAACCCAGGGACTTGTGGTGTAAATGGATTTAACAGATATATGGTTTAGGGTTAACGGGGTTAAGTGTTTGGGCTTAATTTAATTGTTTTGAGCCGGGTTTGATTTTAAAAGGAATTTGGGCTTTTTAACTTGACTTTTAATTATTCAAAAAGCTTATTGGGCTGACTTGGCCCATTAATTTGGGTACGGGTTAGCCTGATAAGATTTCTTCGGTTCTGGCTTCGTCTTTGACTTTTTGACTTTGACTTTGACTTTTGACTTGACTGCTCTTTATTCATTCCCGTGCCCGGTTTTTGTCGTATTGGCTTTCGTTTTGTCCTTAGTGAATATTCGTACCATCACAATCATAAATCACAAAAACACACAAATACAATGTATTTTTGGTATATTTTTGTCATTTTAGGCACGTTTTTATAGGCAAAAGGTATGTGTAATTAAGCACATACCAAAATCCCCCATACTAAGATATTGTCGTGTCCTCACGCAATGCCATAAGTAAACACTTAAGAAAACTAAGAATCTCAATCCCCCTCGACTAATTACCTCAAAAAGTAGCTAAGTGTTCATCAAAGGGAATTAAAGACTCATAAGTTTTGAAAAGCCCCGTTTTTACCATTTCTAAAATATTCACACTTATTCCCACACATATTTTTGTATTTCTCATTTTTTTGTACTTTTCATATTAAGCAACTAACTAGAACGTTTGACTTTCGTTATTTTTATAACTTTTAGGGTCACAGAACAAGAAGCACTTTAATCCTAAAATGCTCAAAAAGATAAATTCATCGTCCCCGACTTTTCACTTGTCCCAAACCAAGCTTAAAAACGAAATCACCGTTAAATATAAGTTAAGATGCTAACACTACTCATACTTTGAACCTGTGAAACTTTTCGCTCTCGGCAATTAATATATCTAGAGAGAATGTGCTGATTTAAATTTCAACCATAGATCAACGTTTTGCAAAATTTCTATGCTTCACGTTCCACCCAAAAAGTAATGAGTTTGAAGGCGAGATCATCCCATGTAGCGACTTTCGTCTCGGCACATCCCAACCTTGCGGCTAAGTGACCAGGCTTTTGACACCCTACAGAGACTAGTATCGGGACTCACGGACCTTCGGTTTCAAAACCCTTGGATTTCTCATATATAAATAAAATCACAACTTAAAACGCAATAGTCTTAGTTCAAAAAGCATATTTAAATTTAAGAAAAAGAGATTTTTCCTATATTTATTAAATCACATTTATTACACTTAATATAATTACTCATCCTTTAAACTAAGGAAATCCTCGACCTTTTAGAAAGCTGCAACATCGGTTGTGAGCCGGCAAGATGCGGCAAACTTTTATCAGTCTCGGATAATTACTATGTGCCTTATTTAGAAGACTGCAACATCGGTTGTGAGCCGGCAAGATGCAGTAAACTTTTATTAGCCCACCGTTTTTATTATTATTGTTACCTCATTTTTCATCATTTTTTTTAACATTTTATATTACCATGATATAGAGAAAATTTCGTTTTAGAAAATTTAAGTATAAATTTAAACTAAAACTAAAATTATTGATATCGATCATACTTCAAAAATTGTTGATTTAAGTTTAATTTTCAAAAAGAGCACGTATTATTAGTCCGGTTAGAAGCTTATGGGAGAAAAAGCCACAAACTACACTTATGAGCTCTTAAGATTTCCAACTAATCCTTGTTTAGCATCTAACTCATAATTAACTCTATCATTTCTCGTTCTTCGCAAATTTAAAATCTTTAATAAAAAGATCCGCGAATGCTTAGTCTAAAAGTTAAGGGACAAGCTAGAGCGCAACATGCTCGATCGAGTCAAAATTTATTCTTATTCTACCCAGCAGGAAAGTCAACATTGTGATAAAACACTTATTTTATTTTTGAAAATTTTTAAATTTTTTCATTTTTTTGGTATTTTGGTGGTAAAAACGGGATTACGTGAAAACAACGGCTGCAGGCACAATCAAATCGATAGATCCCCCCATACTAGAATTGAACATTGTCCTCAATGTTTTAAGAAGGGTCTCTACGTAAATCTAAAGATAAACGTTAGTCGATAAGATTAGGATATTGGATTCCCATAATGAAGCTGAGGATTGAAGCTCGAGTGAACGAAGGACAAAACCACGAGCACGAGAGGCTTCAAAATCCGGGGCAATCCTGGACATACAACAAAAAACACAAAACACGAGAAAGGAAGAGGCGAGCCTCCTCACAACACACTTATTCATTACTACTATATAATTATATAAGGATAAGCATGGGTTGCCACCCACGAAGCGCTTATTTTTGTTAACCGAGTCTTGAGCCTGACTCGATCCCCCATACTTGAGTTGGTCAAGGAGGATAGAAATGGAGAAACGGAACATCCAAGATAGGAATGTCCTCTCCATAGATCAACATCGGGCTTTTATGATGAAAAAGCTTGGAAGCTTTAAAGCCCCGATGTGATGAAGAAGGAGGAGATTTCTCCTTTGAAGCAAGAACACCGTGATTGAAAACTTTGTCTTCATTTTCGGATGAAAATGGAAGTAAAGTATCAATCACGGGGGAAAAAGTAGCAAGAAATCTTGTGGATTCGACTTCAATGCATATCCCCGGATCGTAAATCTTGTTTCTATCTCCGGAAGGAGAAGAAACATCAAGATCGGATCCGAGATCATTATGAGAAGGAATGAAGTCAAAATCCATATGAAGGGTGGGATGGGTGGGCAAAATATTAGGCACATCAACGGGGATGTCTTCCACCACATCAATGGTTGAATCTCCCGAATCGGGATAATCAACATGAAATGATTCGAACTCGGGAAGGGAAGTAGAATTATCGTCACCTTCCGAGTCGTAATCATCACTCTCAATACCCGGTGGTATTGAGTCATCCAGACCGGGAAATATATCGATCTCTTCCCTAATAAAGTCACTATCCTTAACTGTCACACCCCGCCAAGGTGAAAACACGAGGCATAACATCATGGATATCATCACAACACAATGGTGTCAACAATAGAGAAACACTAAATGCATCACTAAGCAATAAAGACACAATGTGTCATGACAATACCGAAAAACAAAAGAATGACATCTTGTATTAATGAAAAAGGGTCTCACCAATACAAGAACAATATCTCATGATCCTAATAAAATCAAATAACATTCAACAAAATCATGCAACAAACATAAACAATACAAGAACTCCAATGCAATCCTAGCGGTCATTCTAGCCACCTCTCTTAACCTCAGTATTCTCATGAAGCTCACCTGAAAATGATGCTTAAAAACGTCAACACAACGGTTGGTGAGAGTCATAGGTTTAAGACACGCAAAACAACCCTTTAAATCCAATTACTATGATAAATAAAACATAACATAGCAGGACATACAGTGTACTATCATACAAGCTAACATGCAATCACATCAATCCTCATTGAGACGTTCACTCTCAATCCTTACATAAAACATAACAACAATGAGACGATCATGCTCACTCAAATAACTCGCAGTAATAAGGCAATCACGCTTACTACCAATCAAATCCATAAATGCCATGAGACGATCACGCTCAAGCACAACAATTCATACCATAAAAGCAAGTAGCACATAACATATAATAGTCATGTATAGCCCATGCATCATTTAAATCACGTTATCACAGTAACTAAAACATTTTAAAACCTCTTTGCATCATTTCCATCCCAAATGTAAAAACATTAAAAAGTGGGACTATGAAACTCACATGATGCTTAAGCACACAATAAGCTACCATCAATTAGGCATTCAACCAAATATGATGTAACCTCAACTATTATGGATATCTAAGCTATCTACCATAGTTCTATACTTGATTTAACCCTTTTCTAACTCCTACATATGCAATTTACACTTCAATGCTACACTTTAAATTTTCTAGTTTTGAGCAAAATTTTATAGTCACTTACGCGTCCTAAACGTACCACTTAAACACTTCTACAATTCAAACCAAAATTCACTATGCTACATATATGTCCTATGAACCTCTCATATATCTCCCAAATCCATTACCCTTTTACAAATACCCTTTAGAAATTCATTAATCTAAAGTGTCCAGAATTCGTCCAGAATCTGATCCCCTAAACGTATGACACTAGATGAACACTTTAGACCTCATTATAGGCTTAGAAAAAAATTCATGGGTCACACACAATATATAAACTAACTTCTACGTGATTTAGAGCCTCTAACTAGATGTCTAAGTATTTTTAGAAAAATCAAAACCACAACTGAAATTCGTCATAGTTTTACACACTAATTTTGTAACGACCTTTTGACCCACTTCCCGACCATAAAAACTTACGAGACCAACTTTGATGAAAATTAGACTCTCTGTGGTTATCTCCAGTATGTTGTAAATTGTTTATTTGAATTTTTATGAATGAGGTATGACCTCTACAAGACTGACCAAAATTCTGCAGTAAATTAAAACGACTATATCTAAAGATCAAGCCCTAACCGACTAACCCAATCATGAAAACAATCAAACGAATGATCAAACATGATCTATACATCATAAACTTTCAGAAACATAAAACCCTAATCCAAACCCTAGCCGAAAATTACATGTTTAAAACCCTAATCCATCATGCTAGATTACATTAATTAAAAATTAACTAGAATTAAACAAGAATTAGAAAATACCTTAAACCCTAAAAAATTTCTTCTTTTTCTTTCTATGGATCGGTCGAACAAGCATAGAGGTTTAGGGATCTTTTATTTTTGTATTTATAGGCCTCCTAAAAGATATTCTAGATTAACTCTAATTTAGGAATTAGATTTGGACTAAAATTTGTTTGCTTTTCCCCCTTATAAACCCAACCGATCGGCACCCCCTTTAATTCTTTTTTTTTATTTTTATTTCTTTTATTTATTAATTATATAATTACTTGTATTTCCTTAAATTTTTATAAAAACCTTAACTAATTTGACTATATCTTTTTGCATAAACGCAATTCACTGGACTTTTAAAAATAAATACTAACTTTACATTTTCAACCTAACTTTCCAAAAATAGAACTTTTACATTTTTCTTAACTTACCACTTAAAATCTAAACCTATCTTAGATTACGAACACAAAAATACGTATACGTAACAATACTTACACATTTAACACGGAAACGCTCAAATCTCAATAATCATTTCCTTGTCACTCAAAAGTGAACGAAATGAACTCAACCAATTTCACCACTATTCCAATCTCATTGAGATGATCACACTCAATAGATTGATTACTACTACCTCACATAACCCACATAAACTCATATAAACACACAGAATCACATACACCATATATTACAACAGGCACATAAGTCAATACTAACGGTTTAACTAACCTGCTCAAATCATGGTTGTCACAGTAATCCCCACCTTAGGAAATTCATGGTCCGAAGATTTAACTACCAATTTACCAGCTTTGCTCAACGAACAACTGAGATATTTAGACTTATAATAATCCTGCGTTCCCAATAAACTCAGACACACTATAATTCCAATGAACTTTCACAAGCGATATCTTACTACGCTTTAAACTCTTAACTTCACGATCCATTATCTCCACAGGTTCTTCAACAAAACGATGGATTTTGTCAACCTTTATATCATCTAATGGCATATGCAAACTAGCATCAGCCAAACATTTCTTCAAATTTGACACATGAAACGTATCATGTACTCCACTTAATTCCTCAGGCAATCTCAATCGATAAGCTACAGGACCGATCCTTTCAAGAATCTCAAATGGTCCTACGTATCTGAGTGCTAACTTACCCTTTTTCCTAACATGAATTACACCTTTCCAAGGTGATACTTTCAACATCACTCGATCTCCTACTTTGAATTCCAATGGTTTACGTCTATTGTCAACATAGCTCTTTTGATGATCTCTCGCTGCTTTTAGCTTCTCCTTTATCAACACAACTTTATCAGTCGTTTCTTGAACCAATTCAGGTCCAATCAAGCTACTTTCTCTAATCTCAGCCCATAAAACAAGCGACCTACACTTCCTTCCGTACAAGGCTTCAAACGGAGCACATCTTATACTCGAATGATAGCTATTATTGTAAGAAAACTCAGCCAATGGTAGATGAACATCCCAGCTACCACCAAAATCAATTACACACGCCCTCAACATATCCTCTAAGGTCTGAATCGTATGCTCACTTTGCCCATCCGTTTAGGGATGATAAGCCGTACTCATATCCAACCTCGTCCCTAAAGCTTTTTGCATAGTCTGTCAGCAACGCGACGTAAATCGTCCATCTCTATCTAAAATAATCGACACAGGAACTCCATGTCACCGACTATTTTCATCAATGTAACCTTTGCCATTTCTCAATTACTATAGTCTTCTCTTATAGCCAGGAAAAAAGCCGACTTAGTTAGCAATCGACAATGACTCCAAATCGTTTCAAGCCCACATTTTGACCTAGTGTCAACTTAGTAGAGAAAATCCATATGATCTTATCCCACTTCCATTCAGTAATCTCAGGGTTGTTGCAGAAACCCGAAGGCCTTTTGATGCTCAGCCTTTACCTTGAACATGTCAAACACTTTACTAACATAAATAGCAATATCTCTCTTCCATTCCCAGGCCACCATACATTCATAAAGAACATGGTACATCTTATCCCTCCAGGATGCACAACGTATTAGACCGTTAGCTTCATCATGAATCAATCGTTCTCACACTTACTACTAATGAACCCATTATACGGTTCCTATGAAATACTAACACGCCCTCTTTCCTTTTCCATACTGTTGAACTAAGCCAGAAGATTTCCATAATTACATTCTCTTGCTTAAGCGCCTTACTCTGGGCTGCTTGTATCGTTTCTCTCATTCCAGCATAGATAGTCACTGCCATGGCCCTTACACGTCTAGGTTTCAACCGCTCCTTCCTACTTAATGCATTAGCCACAACGTTCGCCTTACCAGGATGGTAATGAATCTCGCACTCATAATCACTAAGCAACTCAATCCATCTCCTCAAACGCATATTCAGCTCTTTCTGATTGAAAATGTGTTGAAAACTTTTGTGATCCGTATAGATAACACTCTTAGTACCATATAGATAATGCCTCCAAGTATTAAGAGCAAACACAACAGCTCCTAATTCTAAATCATGCGTCGTATAGTTCTTCTCATGGGTTTTCAGCTGCCTCGATGCATAAGCAATCACTTTGCCCCTTTGCATGAGTACACAACCTAATCCTTGGTTTGATGCATCACAATAAACCACAAAATCTTCCACTCCATCAGGTAGCGTGAATATTGGTGCATCACACAAGTTATTCTTTAAATTTTGAAAATCCTCTTCTTGCTCCACACCCCACACATACTTCTAATTCTTCTGAGTTAACGAGGTAAGAGGTTTAGCAATTTTGGAAAAGTTTGCAATAAACTGTCTGTAATAACCGGCCAATCCCAAAAATGATCGAATCTCAAAAGGCGTCGTAGGGGTCTTCCAATTCTTTACCGCTTCTATTTTGCTGGGATCCACATGTATACCATTCTGATTGACAACATGACCAAGAAAGTGCACCTCTTGCAACCAGAACTCACACTTGGAGAACTTGGCATACAGCTTCTCCTTCCTTAACAATTCCAACACCAAACCCAAATGAACTTCATGGTCCTCCTTCGTCTTCGAGTAGATCAAGATGTCATCGATGAACACAATAACGAACTTATCTAAGTACGGTTTACAAACTCTATTCATCAGATCCATAAAGACTGCAGGTGCATTGGTTAGCCCAAAAGGCATAACCGTAAACTCAAAATGTCTGTATCTCGTTCGAAACGCCGTCTTAGGTATGTCGTCTTCATGCACGCGTAGTTGGTGATAACCTGACCGAAGGTCTATCTTGGAGAAATAACGCGATCCTTGTAGTTGGTCAAATAAATCATCAATCCTCAGAAGAGGATAACGATTCTTAATCGTCAACTTGTTCAGCTCTCTATAATCGATACACATACGTAGCGAACCATCCTTCTTCTTGACAAATAACACTGGCGCTCCCCATGGAGAATGACTAGGTCGTATAAAACCCTTGTCTTGCAACTCCTGCAGCTGCCTAGACAATTCTTGCATCTCCAAAGGCGCTAGTCGATATGGAGACTTCGCAACAGGCGTCACTCCAGGAACTAGATCTATGCAAAACTCCACTTGTCGTTGCGGAGGCAATCCTGACAAGTCTTCTGGAAACACATCCTCAAACTCACGTACCACAGATATATCGCTCAACTTCGGTTCATCCTCCTTTGCACTCTTCAATGCTTTGGTGATTCCTACGGCCCGTTCTCCATGTACCCTAAGGATCCTACCATCCTCCATGGGTATTTCTACTACCTTCTCATGACATACTATCACAGCCTTATGTTGGGACAACCAATCCATTCCCACAATCACATCAAAGCTTCCATGACCTAAAGGTATTAAGTTTATGCTAAACAGGGAACCTCCTAGTTCTAGTTTGCAGTCACGGATAATTCTATCCACTTCTACTTTCTTACCATCAGCTACTTCTATCACATAACCAGGATTCACAATACTAGGTCTCACATTAAGTAGGGGCGCAAATTCAGTAGATATGAAACTAAAATCGGCTCCAGAATCAAATAATACGGTAACAAAGTGATCATTCAGAGAGAACGTACCCGTTACAACGTTAGGATCCTAGACCGCCTCCATTGCATTCACATTCACGTTGTAAGCTCTTCCTCTAACTTGGTTTCCATTGCTTCGGTTATTTCGGCTGCCCTCCAAAGCCAATTGATTTCCAGCTTGCCCCGGTGCTCGATTCATCTTGGGACAAGTGTTGCAAAAATGATCTGGACTACCACACTCATAGCACACTCTCGAATTGTTACTCATTCTAACAGCATTCACTGGAGTCACTTGTCTAATTGGTGCCCAACAATTTCTGGCATAATGGCTTGGTTTTTGACAGTTATAACACACATTGCAAGGCCCGTTTACTGGGTGATGCGTATTATACTTGCTACACTTAGGACTTGAGCTCGCGACTTCATTTCTAGGAGGAGCTGTTACCATAAACCCGGTGCCCACTTTTTCCTTCTTGTTATCTTTCCACGATCCTCCTGAATTACTAGACTCTTCCACTACTTTCCTCGTGTCATTACCCTTTGTCAAGGTACCACAACTGACTGCTTCATCTGTAAGTATCCCAGCCCTCAATATTGCATTCTAAATAGTAGTTAGTTGGGTTGCTCGAAGCATTCCTCTAATCTCATGAGCCAGTCTAGCTATGTACCTCTTAATACGAGATGACTCAAGTGTAACTAAGTGTGGGACCAACTTGGCCAACTCATGAAACCTATCAGTGTAGGCAGCATGATTAGCTCCCACCATCTTCTATCAACCATCCATTCATGTTACCCTTTGGCTGAGGTAGTCGGTGTGGTGCAAACTCATTCATTGGATTTCCTTGTTGAAGTTGTGGGTGATCCACAAATCCATATAGGTCATGTCTTCTAGGTTGTTCCACCGGCTCTTCTTTAGACGTTTCATAACCTTGAAATTTTCCAGGAACTCTGGTGATAGTGTCATCCCTGGCAATTATCTTTGTTTCAATTTCCTCGACCGTTTGTCCATCAACTTTCTTCAAGGTCATCTTCTCTTCGACTCTACACGGCCACATGGCAATAGGAATTCGGATCTTGCGGTTACACCGCTTGCTATTCTTAATCCTTTTACAACCAGTTGCGAAAGCAACTGAATCATGGTACTTTCTACGAATAGGGGGAGACATACTATAATAGACCACAAAATATAGAATATATCAGGATACGGATCTCAAAATAACAAAGAAAAACTCAACTTATATAGATAGTATATAGTATAATGGACTTTATGAAACTTAGGGAAAATAAGCATAATAGGTATATACTTACACATAAGCCCTAAATGCATCTATATGAGGGACCCTTAAGCTATAGTCTAGGCTCAACCACCTAGTTCTCTATAACTAAAGGCTCTGATACCAATCTGTCACACCCCGCCAAGGCGGAAACACGAGGCATAACATCATGGATATCATCACAACACAATGGTGTCAACAATAGAGAAACACTAAATGCATAACTAAGTAATAAAGACACAATGTGTCATGACAATACCGAAAACCAAAAGAACGACATCTTGTATTAATGAAAAAGGGTCTCACCAATACAAGAACAATATCTCACGAACCTAATAAAATCAAATAACATTCAACAAAATCATGCAACAAACATAAACAAACTCAGGAGCGAACTCCAATGCAATCCTAGCGGTCATTCTAGCCACCTCTCTTAACCTCAGTATTCTCATGAAGCTCACCTGAAAATGATGCTTAAAAACGTCAACACAACGGTTGGTGAGAGTCATAGGTTTAAGACACGCAAAACAAACCTTTAAATCCAATTACTGTGATAAATAAAACATAACATAGCAGGACATACAACGTACTATCATACAAGCTAACATGCAATCACATCAATCCACATTGAGACGTTCACGCTCAATCCTCACACAAAACATAACAACAATGAGACGATCACGCTCACTCAAACAACTCACAGTAATAAGACGATCACGCTTACTACCAATCAAATCCATAAATGCCATGAGACGATCACGCTCAAGCACAACAATTCATACCATAAAAGCAAGTAGCACATAACATACAATAGTCACGTATAGCCCATGCATCATTTAAATCACATTATCACAGTAACTAAAACATTTCAAAACCTCTTTGCATCATTTTCACCCCAAGAAAACATAAGAAAAAGGGGCTATGAAACTCACCTGATGCTTAGCTTCCCAAAAGAATCCAACAAAAGCTTCACAAACACTTCACGGATAATCTAAACAATTAAGCACACAATAAGCTACCATCAATTAGGCATTCAACCCAATATGATGTAACCTCAACTATGATGGATATCTAAGCTATCTACCATAGTTCTATACTTGATTTAACCCTTTTCCAACTCCTACATATGCCATTTACACTTCAATGCTACACTTTAAATTTTCTGGTTTTGAGCAGAATTTTATACTCACTTACGCGTCCTAAACGTACCACTTAAACACTTCCACAATTCAAACCAAAATTCACCATGCTACATATATGTCCTATGAACCTCTCATAGCTCTCCCAAAGCCATTACCCTTTTACAAATACCCTTTAGAAATTCATTAATCCAAAGTGTCCAGAATTCGTCCAGAATCTGACCCCCTAAAAGTATGACACTAGATGACCACTTTAGACCTCATTATATGCTTAGAAAAAATTCAGGGGTCACACACAATATATAAACTAACTTCCACGTGATTTAGAGCCTCTAACTAGATGTCTAAGTATTTTTAGAAAAATCAAAACCACAACTGAAATTCGTCACAGTTTTACACACTGATTTTGTAACGACCTTTTGACCCACTTCCCGACCATAAAAACTCACGAGACCAACTTTGATGGAAAGTAGACTCTCTGAGGTTATCTTCAGTATATTGTAAATTGTTTATTTGAATTTTTATGAATGAGTTATGACCTCTACAAGACTGACCAAAATTCTGCAGTAAATTAAAACGACTATATCTAAAGATCAAGCCCTAACCGACTAACCCAATCATGAAAACAATCAAACGAATGATCAAACATGATCTATACATCATAAAATTTCAGAAACATAAAACCCTAATCCAAACCCTAGCCGAAAATTACATGTTTAAAACCCTAATCCATCATGCTAGATTACATTAATTAAAAATTAACTAGAATTAAACAAGAATTAGAAAATACCTTAAACCCTAAAAAATTTCTTCTTTTTCTTTCTCTGGATCGGTCGAACAAGCATAGAGGTTTAGGGATCTTTTATTTTTGTATTTATAGGCCTCCTAAAAGATATTCTAGATTGACTCTAATTTAGGAATTAGATTTGGACTCAAATTTGTATCCTTTTCCCCCTTATAAACCCAACCGATCGGCACCCCCTTTAATTCTTTTTTTTTTATTTTTTTTCTTTTATTTATTAATTATATATTTACTTGTATTTCCTTAAATTTTTATAAAAACCTTAACTAATTTGACTATACCTTTTTGCATAAACCCAATTCACTAGACTTTTAAAAATAAATACTAACTTTTTATTTTCAACCTAACTTTCCAAACATAGAACTTTTACATTTTTCTTAACTTACCACTTAAAATCTAAACCTATCTTAGATTACAAACACAAAAATACGTATACGTAATGATACTTACACGTTTAACACGGAAACGCTCAAATCTCAATAATCATTTCCTTGTCACTCAAAAGTGAACGAAATAAACTCAACCAATTTCACCACTATTCCAATCTCATTGAGATGATCACACTCAATAGATTAATTACTAATACCTCACATAACCCACATAAACTCAGATAAACACACAGAATCACATACACCATATATTGCAATAGGCACATAAGTCAATACTAACGGTTTGACTAACCTGCTCAAATCATGGTTGTCACATCAACGGGGATAGGAAATGTGGGAAGAGACTCGATGATCGTATTTGGATTAGCATGAAAATCTTCTGGCGGACGAGGAGATGAATTATCGTATAGCAACCTCTCCAAAAGGCTAATATATTCCTCGTGCTCTCTATTAACAATTCTTGGAGGAATTGTTATGAGTTCATCGGCGAACTCATCAAAGAGAGAATCAATCTTGGGAGAGGAAGCCATCAAAGTATCACGATTGAGTAATGATTCAAGAAGATAAGACTCGGTATCAAAACGATCATTTTTCAGAGTAGAATCGAGGTCTTCATTATGAATCGGATTAAAGTCACTAGAAATGATTTCCTCATCAAGATCAAAAAGAGGGTTCGAAATAATTTTTAAAAACTTAATTCGTGAATAACCTCCTCATGACTTACCCGTCAATACTAGAGGAAAAATCTCGAAGAGAGATTAGAAAAACGTTTGAAAATTTTTATCTTTGAGAATCATCACAATCGCACATCACACTCACTTTTATATCGGAAAAATCCTGCGGAACTCAACTAGGATTGGGATCAAGGTTCCTCATCACAAGATTTTCTCAATATGGTCCGATACCCGTTTCCAGAGTAGTCTAAGAGCTCGTCCCCTAGTACTAGAGAGTTACATCGGCTTCTCCCGGGTTGTAAGACGGGTGGGATTGCAATTATATACTCCTCGCATCATTCATCGGCACATGGGAATCTTCCAATATCGACCTTAGCCCCTAATCTTGTCTTAATTCTCTCCTATCTTGCTTTTTCTTTTGCCGAATATTTATCACTCCAAGCTGTGAAAAGCAAATTCGTAATTCTTACCATAAACGTTTGTCAAGAGGAGTTTGATAAAATGACGAAGTTTTCGGGGGTTGAAAATGTCAAAACCAAAAAATTTATAGCAAAATTTGGCTCATAATAATTTTTCATGCATTGGTTGACATTGGATGTCTCATGAGGACCCACCCCCGCAATTTTTACAACTAAATATAGTTGTTGAAAATTTTAGTGCATTTGTGGAAGGGTAGTTTGAAAATTTTGGAGAATCGTTAAAAGAGTACGGAGTTGAAAAATTGATTGGTGTTCCTTTTCCATAAGTACAATAAAAATAAACTCCATTATATTGATTGCAACCACAATACCGTTGCACGTACAATAAAGATATAAGTTGTTGAAAACTGGCGAAGTTTGTGGAACTCATCAAATTTCGATTGTAGCATGGTATCCGGATTAGAGATAATCGGAACTAGTGGTGGACAATTGTAACCATAATGAGCACCATTCCTACAAGACTCACAAGTACATCGTTGACAAAAAAATCGTCTAACGAAACGTCGCACCCATAACAAACAAATTTGATTGGGTTGATTTAATGGAGGACCTTTGTGAAAATTTTGGAGCAAAATTTTTCACACGGGGTCCGTGATTTTTCGACAATTGGTTCGTGAGGCGTATCAACAAAGTTAGAATTATCATTAGATAACTCGGAAGATTGAGTTTGGGTTTGTTGAGGTGGGTTAAAAGATTTTGAAAGATTCATTTTCATCACAACTTGTAAAACAAACTTCATTCAAACACTTTCGTACAATAGTACAAGGTCGACATACAAGACCATCAACCGGGTCTCCACACTTAGGACAATTCAGAAGGGATTGTTTAGACGAATTGGGTATTTCATTAGGATCACAAACAAAAGTGTCAACGGAACAACAATGATCTTTATTATACAAAGCTTCACAAGACGAACATTCTTTAAATCCATACATGATGATAGAATTAAAGAGGGATAAAGAATTAAACAAAATGGGGTTAAGAAGAATATTTTTGGATTTTTTAAAAGATAAATATAAAAGAAAAATATTTTTGGTAACCGTTAATCAAACGAGTGTACGGTAGCTCTTTAGAAAACGCACAAAGAAGCGGAGGAGCGAGTAAGCGCGAAGCTATTAAAAACCTTCTCCTTTCGGGTCGAAGTTCATAGGATCGACCCTCCTTATACCTCTCTTATAGTTTGTAATCTAAAGGTGAGCCGAAATCACAAGTGACACAACGGTCGATTTTGTTGTTTTTTTTTTGGTATTTTTGATTACTTAATATTCACAATAATTGAAAAATAAAATATTCACAATTGAAAATGATAACTTCACGGGGAAGGGTCTTCAAACACTAATTTTCAAACGTACACAATAATCGTTTCACAACCTCCCCAGTAGCGGCGCCAAAAATTGATTCAAATTAAAATAATTCCTTTAATATATATAAATATATATATAATAAATATAAATATATAATAATAAGAATTACCTCAAAATATCAATGATAAGCATTTTGTGAGGCTTTTTAAAAGATAATTACTTTTGACCAAAGCAAAATCCCAAAAAACCTTCCCGGGTCGTATCCCGACGATGTGCGAATTTGAAAATCGAAGTTACGTTTGATGATTTATGCTTGAATAATCAAATATTTGATTTAGTTTTCTAATTCTACGGGAAAAACAAGTAAGGCACACTAAAAACGAAAGTAATTAAAGCTGAAACACTAAAAATGATAACGGGATTCAAATCCCGTTCTTTAAAAAACTAAATTCTACAAATTTAACCCTACCAATGCAAATTTATTTTTTATAAATCCTAAATGATAAAAGAATTTTTTTTTTAAAAAGAATCATATTTTTTTGACTTTTATTTTATTATTATGAATTAAAAACAGTTTTACTCTAATTAAAAGATTAAAAATAGTAAACTAATATAGAAAATTCTGAAAAAAATACGAAATGTACTTCGGAATGAGTAGAATCTAAGAAAAAGGAAAGCTGGAAAATTGGCTAACCAAATAAGCTGGAAATAAGCAAAAAAAGCTGCTGATAAGCTTAACACTAAAAACACTATATTAATTAAATTGTGCAAGTTAAAACTGAAAAAGTTCCAAGGGCGAGTGGTGAGTGTGTGGTGTGTTAAATGCTTGGTATGTTAAAGGAGAGGTCACAGGTTCGACCCCTGTGGCCTCTCTTTTTGAAAAAAAAACTTTTTTTTATTTTTCTTTTTTAAAAACTTATAAAATAAGCTGAATTAACAAAATTTAAAAAAGAAACTTTTTACAAAACTTGAAAATAAGCTAGATTAAGCAGCTTAAAGGTTGACAGTTTGCTTATATAAGTCTAAGTGATTTTTAACTAATTTGCTTGGGTTTTTTAGGACAATTTAAACTTAAGGAAAGCAAATAAGCCAAAGGTAGGCCTACACATAGACTTAAGAAGCACCTAAGAATAAAAATAAGCAAACAAGACAAGCTGGTAAGCGTTTAAAAAGCAAACAAGTCAATGGGCATTTTAAAAGACAACAGGCTACACCACTACTTTTAAGCTAGCATTTAGAACAAATAAGCAAAAGATAAAAGCTAAAAGATAAAAACAGATTAAGATTGAGTCTCAAATAACACAAATAAGCTGGAATTAAGGAATTTGAAGAAGAATTAATCAAGAAAAAGCAATTTGAAATTGACAGTTTAACTATGTTTTTGGCTTTTTGAAAATTAAAATGAAAATTTGCAGCCTATGATTAAGACTCTAAATGATGCTGGCAAATGACTTAAAATGATTAGACTGGACTCAAAAAGCACACATAAACTAAATAACAGCAATCTTAATAAGTAAATCTTGAATATAAGCACTATTCTAAACAGGATCTTATACCTTTCTTATTAAACTAAAGGGCTTATTTGCAGCTTATTTTTGAGACTCAAAAAGCAAAATGAAAGATTAAAATGCTAAAACAGATGGAGTATAAACTCCAAGAAGCTAAGAAAAGCTGATTTAAACAAAATGCAACTAGTTTTTAAACCCCACAATGAATGACCATTAAATACATAAAACACTTTACTATATGGTGTTTTTAAATGCTAAAATGAATATATGAACTAATTCAAGGCCAAAGGCTTAAGACAGATGCACATTGTCACTAATTAAATTCATTTTAAGCACAAAAACAACACCACACATAAAATTTTAGAAAAATTCAAAAGGACAGAGAAGCCTTGGGTTCGCGTTTTGTTGTTGACGGCGGTTCGTTCTTAGACGAGTTTTGGTAGACTTGTTTTGTACGCGCTGCTCTTTCAAAGCCTGTTTTGATTGTGTTTCTATTTATTTTTTTCTAAGACGCTTATTCTTTTTTTTTTGATTTTTTTAGTCTGTAGCTGTTTGTAGTAGATTCTTATCTATTCCTTTTAGCTCTCTCTTTCTTTTTTTTTCCTTTAATTTGTACTTTGCCTTATTAGTAGAATATTCTAAAAACTAGCAGACTTAACTAATTTGATTAAGCATGCTACAAAACTTAACAAAACTAATATTAAGCTTATGAAAACTAAACCTAAGTCCTTATTAGAGCATATGAGATAAGACTTAAGTACTTAAAACAGGTTTGGTTCTGTTTTATTATACTAAAACTGCTTATCCCAAACACCCCTTTAAGAAAATGAAAACACGTTTCAAGCTGTTAATAAACTTTAATAATGCAAAATAACTAAAGACGGATTAAACTCTAAGTGCTTTAAGACTAAATAAGCAAAATTAACTAGAAATAAGCTAACAGTTTTAACTGTTTGTTCAAATAGTCTTAACTTAATTAAAACTGTTTGTACCAAACACCCCTTTAACACTTAGAAATGCAATTTAAGCTTAAAATAGATCTTTAAAATTCTAAATAAGCAAAAACAGATGTAGTACTATGCATATGAAAGACAAATAAGCACAAATAATTCACAAATAAGCACAAGAAATAAGCTAATCTTGATAAGCTATTTTAACCAAAAAAAGGACAGATTTGCATACTATGTAACCTAGACTTACTAGGCTATTACTAAGACTTTGATAAGCACATTAAAGACAGAATAAGCAAAGGAAGTAAGCAAATAAGCAATAAGCAAGAAAATAAGCTAAAAAGGCAGTAAATATAATAAATAAGCTAAATGGAGGAAAGTGAAGTGTACCTTTCTCTTTGTTTAGACAAAGAATCAAACAGCTCTTACGAGCTTATGTCTACAAGCTCAGCTTATTTACATAAGCTATAAATACTCATAAGCCCATCCCTTTTTGGCTTATCATCCAAGTTAGCTATTTGAGGTGATTTTTGAGTAAAAGAGCTTTAAAACAGGAAATTAAGTTTAAACTTTTTGAGAAAGCTTAAAAAGGTTTTGCGTGTGTAAAATTAACTTATGGAAAGCTTGTGAAATGACTTTTGAAGTAAATAAGCTAAATGTGCATTAAGAACTTAAAAGAAAGATTTGCATAAAAACTTAAATTTCATTAAAACATACAAAGTTTACAAGACTTTAGAAAGTAAATTACAATAAAAATAAACTGGAAATTAAACTATTCTACTCCTAGATTACATTAAACTTACAAACTGAAAATAAGCCCTATTTATATAAAAATTGCAATGCACAGGTGTGCTTCTTGTGTTTCTTGTGAGAGAGACTTCAAAGTCATCATCTTAACCCTTCATTTGTCTTGTTCACCAAGTCTATCAATCTCATCCCTTGATTTTGCCTTCTAAACATCAACCAATGAGAATTCTTTAGATCTCCAAGGTGGAATTTGGTTGTTTGTGGTGTGGGATAAGATGGGTTTTAAGGTGTGACACTGTTTTGTCAATTTGCAGGGGAAGGTAGGGAAAGTGATGGATGAATAGTGCTATTAGGCAGGAAAGGGGTTTTATATGTTTTGGGGATAACAGGTTTAAGGGTAACGGGGTTAGGTTGAGGGACTAAGGGTGTAAGAGTTTAAGGACTAGCAAGGTTAGTCCATAAGGACTAACGATGCAAAACCCAGGGACTTGTGGTGTAAATGGATTTAACGGATATATGGTTTGGGGTTAACGGGGTTAAGTGTTTGGGCTTAATTTAATTGTTTTGGGCCGGGTTTGATTTTAAAAGGAATTTGGGCTTTTTAACTTGACTTTTAATTATTCAAAAAGCTTATTGGGCTTACTTGGCCCATTAATTTGGGTACGGGTTGGCCTGATAAGATTTCTTCAGTTCCGGCTTTGTCTTTGACTTGTTGACTTTGACTTTGACTTTTTGACTTTGACGCTCTTTTCATTCCCGTGCTCGGTTTTGTCGGTTTTGGCTTCATTTTTGTCCTTAGTGAATATCCGTTACCTGCATAATCATAAATCATAAAACAGACAAATACATTGTATTTTTGGTATATTTTGGTCATTTTAGGCATGTTTTTTATAGGCAAAAAGTTAGGGTAATTAAACACATACCAATCAACCATATAAGGGGGTAAGTTAGTATGAAGACTGTTACCCGATGGTATCCTTTCTACGCACTCGCGTTTCCCTAGACGTGTCTACAGTGATACAAACAAAAGCTGGTTTTCTAAAGCCTAACGCGCACATTCATCAACAAGAAGCAACAGTAATAAGATCTACAATCCGACTTTCATGTAATCATAAGCAAATACAAAGGAGGGTTGAGGCCATGAGCTTGTAAGGAAAAGCAAGAACAATAGATTAATCACACAACACATAGACATATGAATGATAATTAAGAACACTCTTACTTGATTAAAACATGGATCAAAACGGTATTACAATAGGGTTTGAGGCCCTAAAAATGACCTTTTAAGCTGCTACAAAGACTATGGTTATCTCCCTAAAGTTATACAAAGTTACATACATAAAAAACCTAAAAACGATTTATAATTATAGAGATTGTCAACCCGATGGCGTCGCTTAATGCCCTGACCACCATCACCGACGTAGACATTCTAAGATCCTTTTTAAGTCGGCCACGTCCTGACGTCGTCGCCAAAATCCTGACGCCGTCACTAGATTGATCACGACGCGTCGCTTTATGCTTGCGATGTCGTCTCCAGCCTTTGTTTGCAAAAGTTATCATGAGATTTGGTGTAGGTCCGTAATCTTGTCCGTTTCTTCTCCAAATGAGCCCAAGTCACGCGTATTTCCTTCAAAAGCCATCCAAGTGCTAAAAACCTGAAAATAAATGATTAAGCACATAATCTGGGCATATATGCGTGATTTAAGGGGTTAAATGACCCCAAAATAGTGTATAAAATGACACCTCATCAGAAACGACTTCTTATTGATCTTGATGCTTCACTTGAACTTCTAGGGTTTCTAGGATGATCACCACTTGGACTGTAACCAGTACTGTACATGTAGAACTAGAGCTACAAACATATTGCAAGTTAGGCAAGTACGCCAACCGGGGTAAAACCCTAATCGCATAGGAGGACGAATTAGGGAACAAATTAGGGTTTGGGAAAACCCTAATTGTATATATTGTATGATCTACCTAGGGTTTAGAAACCCTATGGCTTCGTCTATCAAAATTTGACTTAAGTCGACTAGGGAGTCGACTAAAGGTAATCGACCAAATGGATTTATCCCTTTGGTTGTGTTCGTCTGATCGCATAAGAGAGGAGGAGAAAAAGGGAGAATTTTAGGGTATTAGGAGTGTTATGAGAAATGCCTTAGGATGCCTTGGTATTTATAGGATCCTAAGGAGCATTCTAGATACTTGTACAACAAGTATTCGAGTTTGGAAAGGAGTCAAACTCACCCCCTATGGGGTCGGTCGACCGACCTAAACAAACAACCCTTAGGGGTTTGTTATTTGGTCTTTTGTCGTTTATTATCCTCTAATATTATTCCTGGATAAATATTAGACTTCGGATCATTACGTTTAATCCCTCAATGAAAATAACGCTATATTTTTCCTCTTAGTTCTCATTTCATTTTGTAACTTATTTCTTATTTGCGATTGCATTGTTCTATTTAGTGTGCACCGGTGTGACCCTTTGGCCTTTCTATGAAGGCTAGTTGTGAAAGAAATTGTTTGGTTGCACATAATCCATTTAAATAATACATGCCTTATAGCGCCTATGGAATTAGCTGTTGTGGCGGAAATTTATAAAACACCTGTAAAATCAGTAGTTATTTAAGGATGTTATAATTTATAGCACCTAATGTGGGTATCTGTTTTGTTTTTTATATAAAAATGTCATATGTGCGTTTTGGTTTTGAGTATATCACATTTTTTAGTGATGATATGAGTTTTGCATAATCATTGGTGCTCAAAGGTGTATTTTATTTTCTTGGCAAAATGGAATTGTGTTATTATATATTTTCTTATATCTTTAAACTTCCAAAACTTGTTGATCGTCTTTAGAGTCTCGGAGCTCATTAAGGTTGTGTTCTTATATCTAAATTCATGATTTTAGGTTGCCACTGATGTTGTTATCGTAGGAACTGTGTGTATGGCACAGGAAGAAGTGTTCGCTGCAGAGATTAGCTGCACCACAAGTACAAATTTTACTTTTAATGATGATGCATTACATTGTCAGGCATTAGACTACAGTGGTGCAATTTTTTATATACTTTATACGGTGTTTTTGTTAGTCTAATTTATATAGTGGTTGTTTCCCATATCAACAATATTTAAACTTAACATATAATTATACTATATAACATGTGTGTAATATGTGGTCATTGGTGCTGATTTATAAATGTTCTTTTGCCAAGTGAAATAGAAGAACCCGTGACATGATTTAACCTAACTTAAGTTACAGTTCATAATTGCCGATTTCTTAGGTGGTATCATTTGTGTTTTGTTTGGCTTTATGCTTCAGTAACTTCCTTAGTCTTCATTTTGTTATGCTAAAAAAATGTAATGCATAAAAATCCAACTGATGTTTGTTCCTGATGCGGTGTCTGACCCTAGGCATTGATGTTCTTGGACCAATTCTTAATAGATTGTTATTTTTTGTGTTTAGGCTATCTAAGAAATGTTAGTTAGTTGTGCTAATGTTGGAGTGAGGAGGACGGATGAAATCGGTGTAAAAGTTTTGTATGATGCTTGATTCGTAGTTTTATATATACCCAAAATATATATATACTAATATAACTTTTAAGAGTAATTAAGAAAATTACAAAGTTACCCTTGATAAAATTCACTCTCAAAAATATATATATAATATAATATATAATACGTATAATAAACCGGGCAAGTATGATCACCCGGGTCGTTATCCCCAATGACTAGTGCAATTGAAACCACGCTTAGGTTTGGATCCTGATTTGAATGAAGCAAAGATATTTTGGATAAGCTATTACTACTAATTAAGAAGCAACAAATAAAGACAATTAAGCAAGTAAACTAATTTTAATCCCTAAAATGTAAACTAAAATTTCACTAGAATAAGAAAAAATTCCGACAATTATTAAAAATAAAAGCCCTAATTTTTATCTATTTATAAAAGTTTAATTAAACTAATTAAAACTTAACCCTAACTATTCATCAATTGACACATACCCACTAAAGTCAGTACTAAACAAGAATCAAACAGTCATTAAGCCACTCCCAGGTACTCAAAGGTCAGGAAGACTGAGATAGCGTTACCCTTCCTAGTCTATTATATACTCAGGTAGACCCTCGTACAAGTTAATGCCGTGACAACTATGGTTTATCTATAATAATATAGTTATTCACCTATTTGAGCGTGGACACAGGTAAAAAAATCAAGGCTCCAATGAGAAGTTATTCGTTGATATAATGAAACAGATTAGAGAATACGAAATTAGAAAATAGCTCTCATGGTTCATCATGTCTGAATATGTACAAAATGCAGTACGACTCTCTCGTAAATTTTGAGGACCACTTAACTGAGAACAAACCGTTGATGAGTAATACATGAGCATATGAAGGGAATGAAGAACAGGATCTCAACACACTTTTTTCGTAGCCATATCATATGACAGTCGAGCGCGCAAAAATGCTCGTTGTAGGACAGGGATTGTCAGTATGTCGCAGGCAAGCGAAGCTTTCCTTTATTGATCCACATTGCCATCTGGTCTGGTAGCAAAGTTAATCTACTATTTATCTCAATGACGGCTACTGTTACTATACGAGAAGACAGCAAAACCTACCAATTACCTATATATAAGTGAAACAAATTAATAAACATTATATAACCTAACAGATAAAGAAAATGATGAAAAATGTTAAATACATAAATGAAGAAGGCCAACATACTGGAATCAAACGTGGCAAAAATGCTCTTAAATTGTCAGGTGGCAACGGAGCTTCACAATAAGCACTCCTGCAAAATTAATGTTCAGATGGGTAGGATACAAAAAATAAAACTAAAGACAAAAATAATCATTCTCTAAACATAGGAAAGACTAGCCATTCTTCTGCAAAACACTTCGTTGTAATAATGTATTGGCATGCACCGCATATGTAATATAGGAAGTTAAGTTACCATATGAAACCCATGTAGCCACTATATTGCTTTAGACTAATTTTTTAATTTCTGCCCTAACTCGAAAAAAAACTAAGAACACCACATCTGATAGAACACTAATCATTTTAACTGAAAAGCATAGATTTTTTCTGAAAAACAGCTATAAAGCGTATTAATGTACTGGGAACTTAATTTAGTCACTCAGAATATCAGACTAAGAAATAGGTAATTCCATAGATGTCTATAACCTATAAAACATTGAATCATAATGCAAAAGACTTCCTGTGGCTGTCATTCATTGATTTAAATGGCACACCATGTGTTCAGAGATGTTATACAGCTAGAAGCAATAGAGGTTCAGAGGACACAAAGATTCATTCATTCGTCAAAGGCAGATTCTGTGAGATCAACTTTGGGTGAGTGCAGGTATGTTTCAGTGCTAAGTGCATGTATGTTTGAGTACTAAGTGCAGATATGTCAAGGAGAATCCATGGTTTAGTGCTAAGTGCATGTATGTTTCAATGCTAAGTTCATTTATGTTTGAGTACTAAGTGCATAAAAAGAATCTATGGTTTAGTGCTAAGTGGAATTGTTACAGGTGGTCATGAAGGTATAGAGAATAATTTTCATCACAAACTGAATACTTCGAACAAGTGTATATGCTATGGGCAACTAGATCGAATTGTAACTCAAAGATGTAGCTATACCAGTACACGTGCAAATATTCATTTCAGCTGCAAATATATTCCAAAAACATATGTGCACCTGCACATATAAAACAGGAAATAAGGCAAGAGAGAATATAATGTGCAGAAACAAACACATAACCAGAGAAGTTTCTTGATCTGGTTTAGAAGAAAGCCATTTAAATGTGACTGGAAACAAGATGAACACAGTGCTCAATGGCCATACTCTTAACACTTAAAACACTATGAGGGCATCTTACTACCAACACTTACTATAACAAATTAATGTACATATGGATGTAATTAATACTTTTAATAACTCATCTATTGAACAAATTAAGCACAGTGGCTAAAGACGTTTAGAGAAGCTAGAGGTTGAACCACATAACATCATGGATTAAACTACACATAATAAAGAGGATGCAAAGACTATGTGATGTGAAAATATTAGATTGAGACAAGAGGTGTGTCTTTAATAACACTCGTTTTTTATACACTTGAGGCTGCAATATAGCCGTCAAGACAAAATATGTCTTTTTCATGATTTCATAAAAACACAATTCGAAACATTTTCAAAAGAAAACCCAAACACGATTCAAAAGCAGTGAGATTTAATAAATTAATCTAAAAGAAAACCAAAACAAATACCTGATTTAAGTCCGATTAGATCGGTTATTGATAATACTCCGATTGCAGTACGAATAAAAAAAGATCGCAAACATGGTTGGTCGTGATCATATCCAGAGACCAAAAGCAGACAAAAATAAATATGATCAGCTCAAATCGCGGATTGAATAACCAAATCTGACCCTAACACAAGCCGTCCTTTAACCCAAATGACACTAACACTGAATCAAATATCCGTTGACGGTGTTTATTTGTGGTGATAGGGTTTTGAGGGTTGAGAGGAAAAGAGGCTCTGTTTATTTTATTTTTCCTGAATAATAGATCTGAAAAAGGAGACGACGTTTTATTTTTGAGTGGGGTTCTATTATTTTAGGGATATGATCCTATTTAATTGGAGCAATTTTCAAAAAGTAGTAAATTTGAAATTCCATTTATACCCTTCTGTTAATTAAAAGGTAATATTTAGTTTCTGGTTTATTACAAAAATGCCATCTTGCATTGATATGATGTACATCATGCATTATTAGGAGTAAAAGGGCTGGTTCTGTAGGTTCTGTACAAAAAAGTAGTTCTGCAAAGAAAATGCCACTATATATATATATATATATATATATATATATATTATAAACATCAACGTCAACATAATAAATTTCATCACTATTGTCTTGAGTTTTTTTTATTCGTTTGTTTGAATTTCTGACTCGACATTGCAAGCCGACTAATCTCAAAACGACTATCTTTTTGGATAGCCCACAATCAACGCAAGTGAATCTCTGTGACTACAAAATGATTAATTTTCTCTCTATTAGATTCAAACTCGTAACCTTCCATTTTGAAAGGCATATATTCTTATCGTTGGATCACTTTTTGTGATTAGTGTCTTGAGTTCATATACATGAAATTATGAAATTGGTATACACTAATCATTGTTTTGTGCACAAATATAAACATGAACTACAAGATCTTTACATTTATACATTAAATACACTATAGATCTCAATAATACTGACGGCCATGCATCACACAAAAATATGCATACATACATGCAAACCTGAAATCTAAGATAGTTGATGAAGGTTTTCAAGATCGGGATCCTACTTAGGATCGTTTTCGTTTTTACAAGATCGAGATCGTAAATTCGGATTGGGATCGTAGGATCCTACTATAATGTCATTTTGTTAATAGTCTTTGTAATATTATACAAATCTACAAATTATTATATATCATAAACACACAATTATATGAATGTTCCATAGAAATGTTGTCATAAATTATGATTATAAATGTTTAAAAAGATTAACATGTTGCTTTTTAGATTTTGTGAAACACAACCCATAAATTTGTAGTTTTTTAGTTTGTGGTTCGAGAAAAGTAAGATCAGATCGGAGTAGATCTTAAGATCATATATTCAAGATCGGGATCCTATAAGATCTTAAACATGCAATGTTGGAAATTTAGTGTAATTGTGGAAATTAAAACATACATGGAATGGGTTTGGAGGTACGGAGTGTACACCCATCAAGTCACTGATTTTCCTTGACTTTTTTAGTGGTTAGATTAAATAGGTGGTTACAAACATTTAAGTGACAGGTTTGACTACATTAAATGTTTTGTAACAACTTTTTTCTATTTAAGTAGCAGATTTGACTGCATTAAATGACCATATATTTAATTTGGTTATGTAACCACTAATTCCTAAATTATGAAGGATAATCATGGGAGAGATTAATTGACCATTAATCTCTCATTTATTTCATTGACTAGGTTTTGAGTAAATCCCCTATAAATAGGGATCACAATTGCATGGAAAGACACACAGAAAACAAAAACATATAGAAATGCAGGGTTCTTGATATGTGCCTAGAACAAGAACAAACACTTGGTTTTATCCCAATGAGGTATTCGTGTAACCCAGGCATATGGTCGAATAATCTTCTTTGTAAAGTGATTACACGAATTCAAGTAATATCCGGTAACCATCATTGATAATTAGTTAGGCTATTGATTATCTTCACCCTGATCTGTGACACACAACAACCAACAATAAAAGAAGATTATTTTGTTATAATCAATGGCTGTTGCTGCTATAAAACACATGACTTCAAACTTTGCCACGCTTGACAAGTTTGAAGGGGTGGACTTTAGAAGATGGCAGAAGAAGATGCACTTCTTGCTTTCTAGCATGAGTGTTTTGTATGTGTTGACTACTCCTATTCCTGAAGATGGTGGTGATGATGCAACCATGGAACAAATCAGGAAAATGGCCAAGTGGGACAATGATGACTATGTTTGCAGAGGTTTAATCCTCAAAGGTATGTTTGATTCCTTATTTGATATTTACCAAAATCTTAAATCTTAAAAAGAACTATGGGATTCCTTAGAGGCTAAATATATGGCTGAGGATGCATTAAGTAAGAAGTTCTTTGTAAGTAATTTCACAAATTACAAAATGACTGATTCAAGACCAGTTATGGAACAATACAATGAACTTTTTGGTATACTTGGAAGGTTTACACAATATAAAATGAACATGGATGAGGCTATTTAGGTCTCTTGTATCATTGATAAACTCCATCCTTCTTGGAAAGATTTCAAGCATAAAAAGCAGGAGTTAACTCTTGTTGAGTTGGGCAGTCATCTGCGCATTGAGGAGTCCCTCAAGGTGCAAGATAGTGACAAGCCAAAAGGACAACAATGTTGTTGGTCCACAGTGATTGGACATGGTTGTGTAGATCTTAGTTCTGGAAAGATTATTTCGTTGTTTAATGTTTTGCATGTTCCTAATATAAGGAAGAATTTGGTTTCTAGTAGTATTTTGAATAATTGTGGTTATAAACAAGAAACTGAATCTGAATCTGATAAATTTGTTTTGTCTAAATATGGTGTGTTTATTGGTTTTGGCTATTTATGTAATAAAATGTTTAGGCTTAATATTGTTAATAATATTGGTAAATCAGCCTTTATGTCAACCTTTAAACTGAATGATTCAATCATATGACATGCTAGACTGGGCCATGTCCACTTTAAGAGGATGCAAGATATGTCAAAGGATGGGTTAATCATAGCTTTTGACATGGACACTGAAAAGTGTAAGACTTGCATGCTGACCAAAATAACTAATAATCCATTTCAAAATGTAAAACGTAAAACTGAAGTTTTAGAGTTGATCCACAGCGATTTATGTGATCTACATGCTACTCCCTCACTAGAAAATAAAAAATACTTTGTGACATTTATTGATGATGCTTCAAGGTTTTGTTATGTTTATTTATTACATACTAAGGATGAAGCATTAGATAAATTTAAAGTATTCAAAACTGAAGTTGAATTACAACAAGGGTCTCGGATTAAAAGATTTAGGGTTGACATGGGAGGTGGGTATATGGATACTTAGTATTTTTAGTCTGTTAGTATTATCCATGAAATGACTGCTTCCTATACTCCACAACAAAATGGTATATCTGAAAGGAAAACAGGGTACTGAAAGAAATGGTTAATTCCATGTTGTCCTATTCAGGACTGAGTCAAGGGTTCTAGGATGAAGCTATGTTAACAACTTGCTATTTATTAAATAGGGTTCCTAATAAAAGGAACAATATTACCCCTTATGAACTTGGACTAAAAGAAAACCAAACATGAACTAACTTAGGGTTTGGGTTTGTAGGGCAGTAGTAAGACTCCCTGATCCAAAGCTGAAAACTTTGGGTAAAAGAGGCATTGAATGCATTTTTGTTGGATATGCTGAGCATTCTAAGGCTTTTAGGTTCTATGTTATTGAACCTAATGAATCAGTTTCAATTAACTCCATAATTGAATCAAGGGATGCTATCTTTGATGAGAATAGATTCTCTTCAGTCCCTAGACCAAGTATTAGGTTTCCTAAAGGAACTGAAGACATTGGTGGTTCAGTGGTCCTTGAATAGGTCACTAAAAAGGTTGTTCAACAACCTGAACCTGAGCTTAGAAAGGGCAAAAGGAATAGGACTCCAAAGAACTTTGGACCTGAATTTCAGTTATACTTAATTGAAGGAACAAGGGATAAGGTCTCTGACCAACACTCATATTGCTTTAATGTTGAGGATGACCCCAAAATATTTGATGAAGCAATGAAGTCCCAGGATGTTGCTTTCTGGAAAGAAGCAATTAATGATGAGATGGACTACATCATGGGCAACAACACTTGGG